>JAQFVV010000178.1:570000-580561 GCA_028023455.1 Epiperipatus broadwayi | reverse complement strand
CAGATGAATTGAAGTCAGTATAAATAAGTTGAAAATTGTAATTGGGGGGGGGGGTTACAAAGACAAAGGATATGCATGTGGTTTACAAATTTGAGTTTACATTATTTTCTTTAAAATATATACATCCAATTAGTTTTGTGCACTTGTAAAGCTCTTAGTTCTGTTTTTTATTAGTCTTTTTTTTCTCTATAATTTTGAGCGCTGTTGTAATATTGACCAAGTGGCTGTGTACATCTTTTGGGATACAATTTTTTCATCCCTTAAGCGGAGCTGTTCCATTTTGTTCCAGAATGTGTTTGGATGTCTTCTTGGATTATTGTTGTACATGAAGGAGCATCTTGTACACCATAGTAAAAACAATATAAAAGTACTTGCTCGAATATGTGGGTAGCTACCCTTAATAAATGATTGTAAAAGGGTTGAATGTCAAAATTTCTTTGTTTGTACAATGATGGTATGGATGAACGAATATTATCAAATACAGGGCAGGTAAAAAGAAAATGTTCTTGTGTCTCAGTTTCTCTATGACACAACCAGCATATGTCTTCTGTATTTATGTAATGCCTTCTATATCTACAAAAGTGTAATGTTGGCAATGCTTCAAGATTTAATTTGAGTAGAAAATCATAATATTTGGGTTCTAATGACCAGAATTTAAATTTTCGGGTTAGTTGTCTATTATTAATGTTTAAAATTGGTTTTTTTTTCATTTAGGGGAGAGCAAATTATCTGGTGTACATCCCAATATTTAAATTTATCTTGCGGTGGTGAAAAAATAATGTTTGGAATCTTAAGAATTAGTGTAAGCAATGTTTTCCAATATCCATTGGTTGGTGGTGGTTTATCTGTTGGGGTAATCTTGAAGAACACTTTCATGTATGGAAATAAATAAGCACATGCATAAATGAGATTTAATGTCTTTGAATGTTAAAAATATGTATTGAATGTAGTCCTAAACCATTTTGTGTTAGAGGAGTTTGAATACGTTTTAGTGAAACCGAAACAATCTTTTTTCCCCACAGCAACTTTCTACATAATGAGTTTATTTTACTAGTAAAAGATTGGAGAATAGTATGTGATTCGAGTCATAATTAATAGATTAAACAGGGATACTTTTGAATACAGTGAAAGGTAAGATTTTGATAGTGAATCAGTTATATTTTCTATTTTATTTTTAATTTTGGCTTTGCTCAAATAGAAGGGGAATCCCACAAAAGAGCTGGGTTTTCCTTTAAAATGTTGTGTGTGAAATTGTCCCGTATATATTGACCATGCAGAAGATTTATCCATGTTAAACTCCAGCTTGTACTTATTAGTGTATGAATTAAGAATTTTCAATAGAGTTGGGATCTGTTTTTTAGAAATTAAAAAAATCGAGACATCATCCATGTAGGCAATACAGGAGATGTTTGCTTTTAGACCAGGTATGTATATGCCTGATAATTCTTTTTCTATCATATTCAGTAAGGGATTGATATAGAAAGTAAAAAAAGAGCACTTAGTGGTGAACCTTGTGGAATTGAACAGTAAGGTACAAAAGAGGGGGAATTCTTACTATTAAGTGTAATATGTATTTCTCGACTTAATAGAAGATTGGTGATTAAATATATTAAGGATCTTGGTATTGTTGTGTCTGCTAATGCTTCAACAAGGAGTTCAATTGGAATCATATCAAATGCTGATTTTATATCCAGTTGGATTACAACTGGACTATATTTTTTATTATTTCTGACAGAATCAATAACTGTTTTGAATAGAAAGGCTGCTTGTATTGTAGATGAGCCTTTCTTAGCAAACTGCATTTTAGATAGTATAGGTATGATATAGGGTTCTATTTTGTCTTTAATGATTGACTCCAGCAGTTTGATACCCAGAGGGCTCATTGATATGGGCCTTAGATTGTTTAGTGTGGTTATTTTTTCATGTGTTTTGATAAATGGTACTAGTAAAATAGGGTATAATCCATGTATATGATGGATCTTTTTTGTTAGAAAGTTTGCTAGATTACACAGATACTGAGCAGTAAAATTTTCTAAATGCTTGAATACAAAGCAAGGTATACCATGCATTCCTGGGTGACTGGAGTTTGGGGTTGATGCTAATTTTTGAATAAAGTCTTTGGGAGTAAATACTATATCTTCTTCTGGCTCACCGAGAAAAAATGGTGCAGGGCTGAATTTTTTCTTCTCTTGAAGTTTGGATTTGAAATGTGTGTAGAGAGGTAGCAACATGTTGTAACCAGAAATTATATCTTCTTGTATTTTAATTGCTGTCGGTATGCGAGTTCATGGCTTTTGTCCCAGTGCCCAGCGAATATAGTGTCTGGACCATGTGTGTGTCTGTGTCAAAAAGAGTTTTCTTTTTTTTAATTGCCAGGTATTCTTTAAGTTCTTCAGAGACTGATTTATAAAGTTTCTTCAGGGCAATTACATTTGAACTAACTGTTTGTGATTCTTTTGTGTGTTTCATCTACAAGAGCTAGAAGCCTTGAAGGGGCTGGGGTAGCCCTTGTTATGACATCAATTGTATATGAAATAATGTTAACAAAGGCAATCCATGTTTGCACTGGATCCATTTCAATGTCTCGAAGTTTGAAGAGAGATATATATATTTCTGAGAATAAATATTCTGGGGTTGGACATGGAAGAAGCACTCTAATTGTGTTTCCAATAGATGTTATTGATCTGTATATAAAATCATTCTTTAGTGAAACAATAATTGCAGAATGGTCTGATAATGATGAGTTTTTTATTGTTAGGCTGATCATGTGATGTAACACTGGTGAGTAGAAGACCAGGTCAATTAATGATGAAAACCTGCCATTATTAAATGTTACTGAATTCTGTGGGAGATAGCCTTCTCCACTCGAGTGGTATGACTAGTAAGTACAACCATTTTGTGACAAACTCATTGTATGACATGTTGAAATCACCAAGTAAAATTAATGGATGTGATGAGGATGCTATTTTGGAATTTATAATTTGAATGACTTTATTAATTACTGTGTGATTTGGAGGTAAATAAACAAATGCTACATTCAATGTAATTGTTTTATCATATAGTGTTATAATTAATATGTGTGCATCTATATATATATTATTTTGAATGAATAGAAGGGGCAGGTTTTCATTACTACTACTCCTGTTCCTGCTGAGGGTGAAAATGATGCTTGGGAGAATGCTGAGTATCCTTGATTATTAAGATAGTTAGATGGATTAATCTGAGATTTATTATAATTTTTTGTTTCAAGTAACCCTAGCAAATGAGGTTGTATAATTTCAAGCCATTTTATTAATTGATAGTTTTTTCTCGGTGAGTTTAATCCACGGATGTTTAATGACGCTATTTTTATATTCATTATAGTTTCACTCAATAAAAACAGAACACACCTGATGTAGTAATTAGATTATAATTTTATATAGTTTAGATAACTTGCACAAATTATGACAAAGAATTTTTATGTCTGGAGGTTCTACTTCCTCCCTCCTGTGATAATTTTTGCACATTTTCTTTTTTATTGGTGCTAAGGTCTTCATCTGAAGTGTATTCAAACTCGGTATCTGTTGAACTTATATTTGCTTTTCTTATTTTTTTTTATGATATAATGTCTGGGGCATATCATCTTCACTAAAATCAATAGGCACTGCTGCATTTTTTCTACATTTGCTTCGCGGTCTGCATGGTTTTCGGTTGGCAGTGTCATTTATTTTCGGGTCTGTAGGTGGCAAGCAAGGCACTAGATAGTCTATAATATCTTGTGAAGTTTTGTTAAGGGGTGTTTTTGATTGTTTGTGATTTTGGCAATCACTTTTTAATAATTCTTGTTGAGATGGGCTATTTTCTTTTAACACTGGTTTATCCTCATCATTCCGTGATTGATTTTCGGGTAAAATTGATTCACTTTCATCATTTAATGATTGCTCTCTGGTGATGTATAGATCCTCTGTTACACCGTCATTAATTGGATTATTTTGATAGCAAATTGTAGTTGATTCACTTATCGGTTGAGGAGTGAAAGTGTATTCAAACTCGGTATCTGTTGAACTTATATTTGCTTTTCTTATTTTTTTTTTATGATATAATGTCGGGGGCATATCATCTTCACTAAAATCAATAGGCACTGCTGCATTTTTTCTACATTTGCTTCACAGTCTGCGTGGTTTTCGGTTGGCAGTGTCATTTATTTTCGGGTCTGTAGGTGGCAAGCAAGGCACTAGATAGTCTATAATATCTTGCGAAGTTTTGTTAAGGGGTGTTTTTGATTGTTTGTGATTTTGGCAATCACTTTTTAATAATTCTTGTTGAGATGGGCTATTTTCTTTTAACACTGGTTTATCCTCGTCATTCCGTGATTGATTTTCGGGTAAAATTGATTCACTTTCATCATTTACTGATTGCTCTCTGGTGATGTATAGATCCTCTGTTACACCGTCATTAATTGGATTATTTTGATAGCAAATTGTAGTTGATTCACTTATCGGTTGAGGAGTGAAATCTGTGTTATTTACTGGCGCATTTCCACATTAATGACTTGAGGTTGCTCTCATATCACAGTGTTTACATTTAAGTTTTGGACATGCATTTATAATATGCCCTCATTGTTTGCAGTGAAAACATTGCGGTTTAAGTCCATGAATTATTAAGAGTAGCGTCGCTTCATGATCAGTTATAAGAGTGGGAATATCATTTGGATTTATGTTTTGATTTAATTTAACTTTAAAATGATAACTGTTTCCGTAGATCGGTATCGGAGTTCCTTTTAAATATATAGGTTGAAAGGCAACAACAACTCCGAACAGTTGCATTAATTTATTGAGGTCATTTATTGTATAGTTAAAATACGTATTTTTGATTGTGCCGGTAATAAAATTTTCTCTATATTGGTTAACTTTTACTAAAGCATATTTCCCTAACGTTTTAATTGTTTTATCAAATTTGTTTTTTTGTTCTTCGCTATAGAATTCAATAGCAAGATAGCGAGGATTTGGATGACCTGCAATGCGCAATATAGAATCCCATAAATTATTTGTGCTTAATTCTTCGTATAGCAAATCCTTAGGAAATCTATACAGCGAACAATTTATATCTGTAATTGCAAGGATAACAGACCGGTCAGTAAAGAAACGTTTAAACGACATAAACAGGTCACGTGGGATGGTCGTATTAAAGCGTTCGGAAATTTTTAATAGACTTTCATTAGTCCAGATCTCTTCTTCTATTACGTTAACTGGTAATGGATCAGATTCTGAAATCACATCTAGTTTCATTAGATCATTTATTGTTGAACGACCAAATCTTGAAACTGAAGCTTGATTTTTTTCCACGTTCTGAGGAAAATCTCCTTTTTTAGTGGATGCTTTGATTGCGTCAGCATAAGAAATGCTTGCTGCGTTCAAAGAGATCGCCATATTGGAGTAAAAAAAAAACCCGCTTGCATACAAATTCCTAGTCGGAGGAGTTTTCTTAAGTTTAAAAAACTATATACACTGAATATTGGGTTGCTTAGAGTCAATACGGTTTATTTTAAATAAAATAAAATTTTAGTTTTATTATTACTAGAAACATATAATATATCCTACCGGTATCTACGATCACCAAACCAGCTGGCACATGCGCACTTTCTATTATTATTATTATTATTATTATTATTATTATTATTATTATTATTATTATTATTATTATTATTATTATTATTATTATTATTATTATTATTATTATTATTATTATTATTATTATTATTATTATTATTATTATTATTATTATTATTATTATTATTATTATTATTATTATTATTATTATTATTATTATTATTATTATTATTATTATTATTATTATTATTATTATTATTATTATTATTATTATTATTATTATTATTATTATTATTATTATTATTATTATTATTATTATTATTATTATTATTATTATTATTATTATTATTATTATTATTATTATTATTATTATTATTATTATTATTATTATTATTATTATTATTATTATTATTATTATTATTATTATTATTATTATTATTATTATTATTATTATTATTATTATTATTATTATTATTATTATTATTATTATTATTATTATTATTATTATTATTATTATTATTATTATTATTATTATTATTATTATTATTATTATTATTATTATTATTATTATTATTATTATTATTATTATTATTATTATTATTATTATTATTATTATTATTATTATTATTATTATTATTATTATTATATATAGACATAAATTGGTATTATTTTTTAAAATTATTTCGAACATAATTTCTATTTCTTGATTATCTTTGTCTCTAGTTTATATGTTTATTTAAATAATCACACATATTATGGAACTTAAATCTAATTACTATAACGTATCAATTACAAGATTGTTTTTTAAATCCATATATATTGTGTATACTAAACTTAATGTAATTAGAAAATATTTGAACTCAGTCTTTCACGCTCTCTATAGCTATCCACTTCATCTTTTATAACTGATACAGATGTCTGTAGTCATGGGTTATATAATAAGGAATAGATATCTTCAGGAAGCTTAAAAGTCTGAGTTCAAGTCTCTTTTAATTACATTAAGATTGTTTGTGTAAAATTCTCTATAAATTGTATACTCAAAACAAAGCTTATACCATTATATCGTAAAGCATAGACATCCATCATAAAATTCCAACTCGTATCTTCTTATTCTTTACTTTACAGTGTATTCATTTTATTTGAGAGTATTACAATATACATATTTTTGGAAGCAAATTTTAATTTTTACGGTTTTTATATTGTTTATAGCAAAATCACTTATATAAACTGCTAATGCTAGATTAAATTATGGTGATATCTGATGGGATAAATCGCTAAAATGCAGACAATTAAGAAATATATAAAAAATTTCACTCTGAAATAAGCAGCAAAGACTTCAAGATTGACTATTTTCCAATACATTAGGTGTTGAGTAAGAATATATATATCAGATAAACATTCAAATGATTTTTTTGCCTATTATTTTACTAAACGTGCAGAAGAAATATAAATATATCCATATATTTGTCTTGAAAAAAATTACCTCTACCACTTGATAATTAAAACGTTGCCATGTATTTAATTTAATTCTGAAGACGATCCATTAATATCATATTAATTAGAGCTTTTGTTGGCTTTAATCATATTAAAAAGAATTCAAAAAGTTTACAATCTTATAAAGTGGTACGCTATCTTTTTATTTTTATTAAATGTTTGAATTTATGCAAATCATGCTGTCAGTTAATGATATGATAAATGGGTAAAACTGTTGTTTAGTACTTCCTAATGATTTTGCAATATACAGATTTAAATTTTACTTATATTTTAGAGTCTATTCTTTAAACAAAATTTTCCCGAAAAAATAAAGTTTACTTTCATAGAAATGGTTAAGTATTTTTCGATATTAATATTCAAAAAGTATATAATTAAATTACTTTGACCTTAAATACCGACAGTTTTAATGCCATCAATATTATTTATTACTTCAATAAAATAATATATGAATATGCACATAATGATTTCTATCACTTCTATTTCCCACTAATTTTATATTTCTTTTCCGAATTCTATAAGTTATTAATAGACAGAAATTATAGTTAATGTTAAATAAAATCAAGTATATGTCTTCTGGTTGGAATTAATTTTTCTCACATTTTAACCATATATTTGTGTAATTATTATCCTGATATTGTGATATTAACATATTTTAAAAAATAATAAGTAAATGCATATATGATAAATGAATGGCAAATGGAATATCATTAAAGTTTGTAATTTTTAATTCCCCTTTTTTAAAAAACTACTGAAATTTGAAAATCAAGCATATTTTTTATAAAAAAATATTTATTTTTAAGTAGAAAATAACATAAGAAAGATTTCCTCAAAATAATTTAAGAATATTGATAAATTACTCGCAAATTCTCTTCGTCAGCTTCATCAACTGTAAGATAATAATGAAAAACGATGATTTCCCCTTTTTTGTTTTTTGACATTTTTCTTTTTACTAGTTTTAGCAATTTTAAAATTAGGCAGCTTTCAAATATAATGTTTAATCATTATTAATTATCTGTCATTGTCTTTTCATTTTTAATCCAATTTCTATGATCTGCATTGTGTTTTCTCTTCAACGCTTGAAAAAAATCTATTCATGTTATCAAGCTATCTCACATAAGTGAATGATGTATGTTGTTGTTCAAGACTTTTATAAATATTTAAAATTCAATTTAAGACTTTAGTTGTAGATCTATTACTATTACTTCTAGCTTCAATGTAAATCCTACTTCTATTTTAGCTTATTAATTCTTTCACTGATGAATGGGATCTCTATTTGTTTTGACTCGCATGTATTTTGTTTTGGCCATTAATTTTTAAAATTATAGCATGCAATTATGAAGTCTGCAATCTCTGCATTACTATTTAATATTCAAATTTCAGAACTGCAAATAAACATTAGTAAACGTATTTATTAAAATCATTTATTTTAAACAAATATGCATTTTTTAATATTAAATTATTTTAATCAAAAACATTCCATCCAAATCTTATCTCTATAATTATTTTTTTTCAATATATTTTTATATGTTTTACTAATATAAAAAAATATTTTAGTTGTTAGCTTTCCTTAATTTATTCCATATATCTGTATTTCCTTTTTTTTTTTTTTTTTTAAGAATCTGCTGAAAATTACTTTAATTTATTGTTTGCTTTAATTTGATCGCTTTTATAGCATTTTTTGAAGTTCTAAATAATAACAACAATTTCACATTATTTGCAAAGTATAAAGATCTAAGTAATTTTAATATGCATTTTTTCATTACTTTATATATATATATTGTTATTTTAGAGAAGAAAGTATGACTGGTTCTGTCTTTGAAAATCTTATTGCGCGTTTGGAACAGTATACACATAATTTAGAAGCATTGGTCCAAGAAAAAACAGCTGCTGTTTCAAAGGCAAAAGACAAAGTAGAAGAACTGCTTTATCAAGTACTTCCTGTGTAAGATTAATTTGCGTTCACTATTTTTATTCATTGAGTGTTCATTCTTTAAGTAAATTATGATATGTTGATAAAACATTCTTGACACTAGGGGGAGCAATTGAACCATTGGTGGCATGGATAAAAGAATAGAAGCATTAATAAAAAATAGGGAGTTGGAGAGATGGAGAACTAGTATGGATGGTAAGAAGAGTTTAAATATATATAGAAGTAAATGGAATATTGGATGCGAGTTAATTTATGATAATAATGAGGAAAGTAGTTTATTATTTAAGGCTCGAACGGGATCTTTAGCAACAAGAGAATATACATGTAAATGGAAAACCATGGATAATTTAGTGTGCAAATTGTGTAAGGAAGGTATAGAAAATATTAGGCATCTGTTGATTGAATGTAAATGCTTGAAAGCAGAAAGGGTACAGATAATGAAGTTATGGGAGAATAGACACGAACAAAGTGACTAGACAGAAAGTGAGTTATTAGTTTTTATGTTGGGTTTGCGAAGAGATAAGGGGGATTTAGATATAAAGACCATAGAGTTGACAAAGATTATGTTATGGAAATGGGATGGGGCAGAATATGGGAAGACTTAAGAGCAGGGAATGGAGAATAAAATGGCTAACAGGTTTATCTGGGCATAGTTGCTGAGATATTCTTGACTTTGTTTAAGGAGAAGCCAAATACATCACATCACATCACATACATCACATAGACAATTGGTGAATAATCCTACATAATTCTTTGAAAATTGCCAACAAAGCATTTTTAATATTGTACCCAATTACAGTAAAATATGAAACTGTATCGAAAATTAAAAAAAGAACAATTTGAATTTTACTATAACCAAAAATAATAAAAAAAAAACTTAGTATAGGGACTATTTCAAATTAAAATTTAGGAATTTTTTGTTTACTACTACTATGTTAGGAAAGATTTTATATCTTATTACAATTACAATATAAAATAACAAGTGAAACGTTATATTACAATTAGCACATAATTTGTAATAACTTGGTGGCAAAACGTTCCTATTACTACAAACTTAAATATTAAAATTGAAATTACTTTTAACAATTGACAATATAAAACTATACTCTTACAATTTATCAAATATTAAAATTAATTTTACAATTAAATAAACATTAAAAAAGTTTCAACTTATAGTAAGCAATATTTATCTTGTCTGTTGATTATTGAACAGTAAATTAATTATTTTATTACCTGAAAGCAGGGATCATCCACTTGTTCGTATGTTTCTTATTGTGTTAGAAAAATAATAACTGGCCAAGTTTACATTTGATTCAGAATATCAGATGGGGAAGAGTCAAAAAACTATTTCTGTTAAACTCTATTATCTTGCGGGAGTAAAAAACAAAATAAAAAGGAAGTGTGAGAAGTCGGATAGATATTGCATTCATGATTTAAGTATGAAAGCTATAAAAACTATCAATCTAAACATTTATTTAGTTATCTAATTATCTATCGATCTTCCTATCTAAATATTTACTTATCTGTCTTTCTGACTATCCTATCTATC